>CM077233.1:19097854-19125354 GCA_039654775.1 Spinibarbus caldwelli | reverse complement strand
AGCCTGATAAAAATGCAAATCTTAGAAGAAAATTTCAGATGGCACAGAGGCTTTTGCATCTGAACTCTTCACACACACACACACACACATATATATATATATATATATATATATATATATTTTTTTTATTGGATTGTCATAAAGACCTTTGAATTTCTGTGTGTATATGATATGACAATAGTTTTATCAGATTAAATGGTAAAATCTTTGTGAAGCTCTGGAGATGGAGTTTATGTGGATAGTCATTATACAGTGAGGTGGCAGATGTTTCACCCTGTTTGTGGCATTTCCTTCTGGCCCAAATTTTGACATGGTCCTCACTGCAGAACACAAGATCCAGGGTGTGAGGTTGGATCCATATCCAACTCCTCCCACCTTACATATCCCTAAACCTACCCGTCTCCACCTCCTGATCCCTAAACCCACCCATCTCCACTCCTAAACCTACCAGTCTCCACCCCCTAGATGTGGATCCAACCTCGTCCCCTGGATCTTGTGTTCTGCAGTGAGGGGCTACTGCAAATTTTGTCTGAAATGTAGGCTATTAGATGTTATCTTAATATTGCTTTATTCAAGCGATATCACACTACAGCCTCATGGTGTGTTGACATTTGTTACATCGCTCTTGCCCGTGTGATACTGCTTAATTCTAGCATGACTGGAACAGTGGATTAACCAATCAGCATCTAAGACCAGAACTATTCATTGTATACCAAACAATTAATCATAAATACTAATTAGCTCTAATTAATCAACAGTTTAGCTTGTCAGAATGTGTTCTTATTGCTATTGTGAACTGCTGTAAGTCAGAAAGAGGGATAAGGAGGGAAGAAAGATAGAGAAAGATAGACAAAAAGAGGGGAAAGAGTGTAAGAAAGAAAGACTGAGATCACACCAACAGATGGTAGAGCTTCTTCAGGCTTCGGTGGATGTTATTTTTTACCAGGCTAGAGACGAGCTCACAACTTTCACACTTGAGCAAAAGAGAGGAGAGAAATGAAGAGGATGTTTCATCAAAAGCTCAAGAGGGAAGACATGCACATCAGCTGTAATGTAGTGCAGCACGACCATCCGCCAACATGAAAGTTCACTGCCAGGGCTCGGCATACTGACTTCAGGGTGATACAATGAATATTTAGTTCATGTGCTTTCTCAAACCTCCATTAGATTTATTTGCTGTTTTGATTCAGTAAAAAAAAAAAAAAAAAAAAAAAACATTTTGTACTTCATTTTCATCTCATTTTTTACATGCACATTTGTACAGTTTTACACTTAAAGACCTGGTCTAGTATCCAAAAGGCTGTAGGTTTGGAGCTCCATAAGAGTTTATCCTTGAACCATCACCTGTGCTTTTGATCAATACACTTAAAAGCATAGTTCAACAATAAAATGAAAATACTGTCATTATTTACTCACCCTAATGTTGTATGTTGTATTATGTACTCACCTTAACCTGTATGACTTTTGCAATATTTTGAAGAATTTTTTTGTCCAGAGTTTACAATGAAGGTTAATGGGGTTCAAAACACTGGACTGCATTATACTTTCACTGGATAAAACTGAATTTTATATGGACAAAAAAAAAAAAAAAAACGCTGATAAATTAATATTGTCTTCATAAAGTAAGTCATACAGGTTTGGAATGGCATGAGGATGATTAAATTATGACATAATGTTCATTTTTAGAAAAAAAAAAAAAAAAAACTACCTAATAGATGTACCTGTAATAAGTGCTGTTAGGATAAAAGCATCTGACTTCTTACGAACAAAGAAGACCTTTCTGACTGCTTGCCTCAGAATCAGAGAATATGCCAAAACAAAAGCTGTTCTTTATTCAAACACTGCCAAATCATTCCAGTATGGCCTTTTCCACTCGTGAGCGAATTTCAAGTTCTATAAAAATAAAAGACAAAGCCTTTCAAAGCAGTCATCCTGTCGTCTGATTCCCAGAAGTCATGGAGACAGAAAATGTAAATAAACCAAATGATAAGCAACATAATCAACTGGGAAAAATCAGCTGCATAATGACTATGTAAATTGTGGACAAATTAGCGTGTGTGTATGTGTGTACACTCTTGACCCCTTTAACGAGACGAGCATTGTGTTGATCTCTGGTGCGGATCTCGGCAGCGGCTCTCGCCAGATGAGAGGCGAACGCTCTCTATTGAGCTCAATGTGAATGGCTTATTAATTCTTATTATCCTGATCACTGCACACTAAAATGAGAAATGGAGACATTTTAAGTTGACTAATTGGCCTTAGGAGGGAGGGATGGTGGGTAGAGAATGAGAGAAAGAGAGATGATTGTCGAAACACTGGGGTCTAAGCAAATATCATTAAGTAAAGCAGTGAGAAATAAAAATAATATGCTACGGCAGGACTACTCAATTCTGGAGCCAAAAAGCAGGATCCCGTAAGTCTCAAGGGGCCGCACATTTGTATTGTAATTGTTTTATATTAATGAGGTAAGGAGACTGTGTGCACTATGCAGCATTACCAAAATCTCAAATCACAGAGTAATTTTATGTCACAGAATATATCATCATATGGTTAGATTTCCTGTAAAATAACCAATTGATTTGATTTCAAAAAGTCAGCTATGACATGCATGACGATGATACTGACAGCATTACATTTTTGTACACTCTAAAAAATGCTGGGTTATTTTTATAACCCAAATGGTTGGTTCAGCTTGTTGGATCATTTTATTGGGTTATATTTAATATTTTTACTCAGGTGCTGGGTCATTTTAAACGCTGGGTTATTTTTTTTCTACCTAACCACTGGGTTGAGCTTGTCTCCAATGAAACAACCCTTTTTGCGTCCTACAGGAGAGAGCGGTTCTCAGCGTCGCCACCACCGATTTGGTGCACTCTTTCCGGAAATTATATTATTTTACTCAACGCAACATAAGGATGAGATGTCAGCTGCATCAGCAGTGGTCGTTTCGCACTGGAAACACCTTTGCCTTGCATAACATAAATGGATTTTATTTGTTATAATACTGAGTGTAATTTAATTTGATGTTAAAATATGTTCTCTAATCTTAGTACTGTTTGTTTTTAGGCAGGTTTTGGAGTCAGTCACGCCATCTCTCAGCTACGAGTGAAACGCAAGACCACGGTCTGAAGTTTGCAGTTCCACCGCAAACAGCAGCCCTTCACCGACTCAGATTTTAGCGATACACTGGCATGAGAATTAGCACCATTTCGGTAAAAAGCAATTACAGAGAATGGTTGATAACACTTAAATTAAAATTCTACTTTTAAATATGACATTTTTATGTCTAAAATGCTTGTTAAACGAGTTTAAATGTAATATTGTAAACTATGATGTATTCGCCCAAATAAATTCAATTTGTCTTGTATTTTGTCCATGGGTGTTCTTGCTTAAAGGGGTCATATGATGTGATTTCAAGTTTCCCTTTCTCTTTGGGGTGTTACAAGCTGTTTGTGCATAAATAAGGTCCCTGAAGTTGCAAAGACTAAAGTCTCAAAACCAAATATTTAGCCCTCCTAAAACGGCTCATTCAAACACGCCCCCATGTCTCCGTCACGGTGTGGGAAGATTTGCAAAACACCGCCCAAATGTATACGCAATGAAAGAAAGTGGAACTATTATTCTTGCTGTAGTATTGTTGTTGCCGCCACCATGTCCTAGAGACACTGTATTTCGTTGTGAAAGCGAAAGTACTTTGTTTGGGCTTTCAAAAGAGGACACAACTAGAAATCAGTGGTTAAGTTGTATTTACAACACTGTTCCAGAACAGTACAACCCAAATATTAGAGTGTGTGCAGCGCATTTTACGGAGGACTATTTCCTGAACCTGGAAGAGTAGCCTACAATGCCAGCTGTGCAAAAAGGCTGTTTCTATAAAGCGGGGCAATTCCAACTTTGCAAGGACAGTCTGGCGCTTCTGACTCACAGCCTGTAAATACGTTTTCATATTTAAAGAATTTGCCACTGACGATTCAAACGCAAGTTTTGAGCTGTGTAGAGTAGTGCTTGTTGTTTGTTGTTTCTCCGCCGATCATAAATGCAGACATGGTAATGTTTACGTGGCGCGATGCAACGCGACGTGTAAAAAGACAGTATAAGTCATTATAATCAGTAATTATGTCCCCACTGGATGCAACAAATGCCTCATTTATAATAGGTTTTATTGTTTTTGTGTCGTCGCACCGGGACACGGCATCACAATACGGTAAGGGGCGTAACATTTCCATCTCACGCTTGAGGTATTCGGCCAATCACAACGCACTGGATAGCTGGCCAATCAGAGCACGCCTCGCTTCTCAGAACGATGAGCTTTGTAAAAATCGACACATTTTTTTGAACCTTAAACCGCATAAACACATTGCATTACACCAAATACACAAAATAATGTTCTTTTTAGCAACGTCATATGACCCCTTTAATAATAAATCTTCTTTTGATTATTGCTGTTGCCTCTAGTAATTGTGTGTGTGTGATTTCTATTTTTCAGCCCATTTTAAGCCAGCAATATAATAATTTTTAATCAATAGATGACTTAAATTAAACAACCCAGCATGGTGGGTAAAAACGTCTAACCCAACCGGTTGGGTCAAAATAACCCAGCATGTGTTCTGTCCGATATTTACCCAGCACTGGGTTGCCAAATAACCCAAGTTGGGTGTTTTTTAACCCAGTATTTTTTTAGAGTGTAGTTTAAAGAAAAAAAAAAAAACATTTTAATTTAGTGCAACACATTCATCTCTCTCTGTCTGTACAGTAAAATATACAGTATATATATACAAATTATTACCATTAAAACGTTTGGGGTCATTCAGATTTTGAATATAATTTTAATTAAAAAAAAAGTATCTTATGTTCACTCAAGTTGAATTTATTTGGCCAAAGATACAATAAAAAAAATAATTTTATTTATTTTAACATGTAATTTATTCCTATGATGGAAAAGCAAACTTTTCAACAGCGATTACTCCAGTATTCAGTGTCACATGATCCTTCAGAAATCAATCTATGTTGAAATGTTTCATAATGTATCATATGAACATTTCTGAGCTCATTCGTTGCAAATTATTTGCCACAAATCTCTGATTATCGGATATTTCTCTTTAAGATTATGAGTAGCGTAATTCATCACCTCCAACTTGGCTATATAAGTGTCATGAATCTGGTCCATGGACCTCCATTTGTTCGCCACCAGAGGTCACCCTGCCATCACATTGACTCTCACACCACACACTACCCCGGACTTCATTTCCCAGCAGCCATTTCCCTAATCACATGCTCACACCTGATACCCATCTCGCAATCACACACGCTACATAAGCCTTGGACTTCCTCTCTGTCTCTGCCGAGTATTGTACGCAAATATCCTAGTGATAGCTACCCTACGAAGCCTTCTGAGTTGTCTTAGTCTTGCCTGTTTTCCTGTGTTTTGATTTCTGCCTGTGTTTCCTGGATTAACCCTTGCCTTGCCGTTCGGACTCTGTTTGCACCTCGTTTGGATTATTGCTCTGCCTTGCCCCGTTGGATATTGTTCGCCGATCGTCGACCCACGCTTGCCCTAGGACTACTCTTTGTCTCGTCCCTGCCATTCCTGTTTGCCACTGTTTCGACCCTGCCTGTATTTATGACCATGTCTTTAAATAAAAGCTTGCATATGGATCCGCACGTCTCTCGTCTCATCAGCCCCGTAACAGAATACTCGGCCCCACAAGGATCCAGCGGCTTTCAGGAACAGGACTGGTCAGATATGGACACTGAACTTCAACTGTTACACTTCAAGCAGGGTACCCGATCTCTCGAGGAGTGTATAGAAGAATTTTTAATTTTAGCAAACGACTCTGAGTTGCCGGACTGTTTTTTAATTGATTTATTTTGTGACGGCATTAAACAACCGCTCAGATCAAAGCTTCTCTGAGAGGGTCCGCGTTCATCATTAGCACAGTTTATGGACTTTGCTTTGCTGTGTGTGGGCTCTGTGTTCACTGTGGGTGTCGCGGAGGAACACGACACCGCACTCACTCATGTCAGGGCGGCCGCAGCAGAGTCTGTTCACAAAATGGCGGCCGTAGCAGAGCCCGTTCACAAAATGCCGGCCACAAAGACGCTCCATCATGTCACAGCTGTCATTCCTGACCCAAGTCTCGTCACAGCTGTCATTCCTGACCCAAGTCTCGTCACAGCAGATCTTCTAGAGTCCCAGCACGTCACTGCTGATCGTCCAGAGTCCCAGCACGTCACTGCTGATCGTCCAGAGTCCCAGCACGTCACTGCTGATCGTCCAGAGTCCCAGCACGTCACTGCTGATCGTCCAGAGTCCCGTCACGTCTCAGCTGATCTGCCAAAGCCTCGTCACGTCTCAGCTGATCTGCCAAAGCCTCGTCACGTCTCAGCTGATCTGCCAGAGCCTCGTCACGTCTCAGTTGATCTGCCAGAGCCTCGTCACGTACCAGCTGATCTGCCAGAGTATCATCACGTCACAGTTGATCATCCAGAGTCTTCTGACGTCCTGTCCGTTACATCCAGATATTCAAGGTCAGTGCTTCGATTTCGCAGTCTGGTATCCAGTGTGAGGGATACACCACTGATGTCTGCACGTGCTGCTGGTATCCCCAAACCCACTCACTCTAGCCCTCCTGTCACTGAACTGAGTCCCCTGTCCGAAGCGCTTCCCATGATGGGGATCGTTTTATGTTGCATTTGGGCTGCATACACCACCACCGAACTGCCTGAGGTGGCGGCGTCCACTGAGATGTCTCCAGAGGTGGCGGCTGATGCTGCAGAACCTCTTGGGGTAGTGTCGCTCGCTGCTGTGTCTCCAGAGGCATTGTTGCCTAGTTCAGACCCTTTTATGGTGGTGGCGCCCAGCAAAGAACTCCCTCTCGTTTCCTACGGTACCGCTGCAGAACCTCCAGAGGTGGCGGCAACTGCTGCAGAACCTCCAGAGGCGTCAGTGGTATCCGTCTGCGAATCCTCGTCTAGCCCTGTCACGGCTATGAAGGCCGTCTGTGAGCTCCCGTACTGCCCTGAAACGGCTATGAAGGCTGTCCCTGAACTCTCATCCTGTCCTGTCACGGCTATGGAGGCCATCTGCGTATCCTCGTCCTGTCCTGTCACAGCCAGAAGGGCTGTCCCTGAACTCTCGTCCTGCCCTATCACGGCCACGGAGCCCACTAATGAACTGTTAGCCCGGGAAAAGATCAATGAACTTCTTATGTTCCCTGCCTCAGTCCTTGAGGCCATATATGCTCTGCCTGTCTCTTGTGTCTCAGTTTTCCCTAGGTCCCAGTCTCTGCTGTGGGTTCCTGATGCGTTGTGTTGCTCTCCTGATCCGTCATGCTGTTCTCCTACTCTGCCGTGGTGGGCTCCTGCTCCGTCTGCTCTGCTGTGGAGGTCTCCTGCTCCGTCTGCTCCGCCGTGGAGGTCGTCTGCTCCGCACTGGTGGGCTCCAGTTCTGTCTGCGCTACCCTGGTGGGCTCCTGCTCTGTCTGCTCCGCCCTGGTGGGCTCCTGCTCTGTCTGCTCCGCCCTGGTGGGCTCCTGCTCTGTCTGCTCCGCCCTGGTGGGCTCCTGCTCCGTCTGCGCCGCCCTGGAGGGCTTCAGCCTCGTCTGCGCCACCCTGGAGGAATTCAGCCTCGTCTGCGCCGCCCTGGAGGGCTCCAGTCCCGCCTGCTCCGCCTTGGTGCCCTGTTCTACTTCGGTCCTCGACCTCTCCACTCCCAAGTGGACCTGGCCCTCCGTCCCTCCCTCTGTTACGCCTCCGCTCCACCACCCTCTTGGATTGTGTAATGTTTGGAGCGTCTAGAAGCCGCTCCTTGGGGGGGGGCTATGTCATGAATCTGGTCCATGGACCTCCATTTGTTCGCCACCAGAGGTCACCCTGCCATCACATTGACTCTCACACCACACACTACCCCGGACTTCATTTCCCAGCAGCCATTTCCCTAATCACATGCTCACACCTGATACCCATCTCGCAATCACACACGCTACATAAGCCTTGGACTTCCTCTCTGTCTCTGCCGAGTATTGTACGCAAATATCCTAGTGATAGCTACCCTACGAAGCCCTCTGAGTTGTCTTAGTCTTGCCTTGCCTTGCCTGTTTTCCTGTGTTTTGATTTCTGCCTGTGTTTCCTGGATTAACCCTTGCCTTGCCCTTCGGACTCTGTTTGCACCTCGTTTGGATTATTGCTCTGCCTTGCCCCGTTGGATATTGTTCGCCGATCGTCGACCCACGCTTGCCCTAGGACTACTCTTTGTCTCGTCCCTTCCATACCTGTTTGCCACTGTTTCGACCCTGCCTGTATTTATGACCATGTCTTTAAATAAAAGCTTGCATATGGATCCGCACGTCTCTCGTCTCGTCAGCCCCGTAACAATAAGGTTGGAGTTATGCTGGTTTATAGAGTTTTTTTTTTTTTTTTCTATATTAATTTGTCTATGAAGCAAAAGAATAGGATTTTAACTTCTGGAACTAGACTGTTGCACACATTTCTCCTATTTCACAGTGCGTACCATCACAATGCCCTCCTCACTAACATGACATGTTCGTGATTACTGCAGTTATGGCTGCCACAACAATGACACAGAACATAAATAACTTGTGTTGAACAAAAAAATAGAGAGAAACATATGAGAACGTACTTCAGAGTCACATAATTGCGTGTGTGTGTGTTTGGCAAAGTATATTTGTATATCGGGCTTGTAAATCAAACTAACTTTACAACCATCAAGAGCACACAGCTCACAGTGCCAGAAACTTACTGTCGCATATCACAACCTTTTCTTATCCGAGCATGTCTCGAAATCCCCTTCCCTTCCCCTCCAGCCCACTAAAAGGCAGATTTGTTCTCTGCATATCTCTCAGTCAAATCTCTACACACCGCAAGCTGAAACCGGTGAGTGAAAGTGCCTCTTTCGAATGCTATCGCTCCAGGTAAGAGCTCTGCTTAGTTCTTCTAGTCTTTCAAACCACCTGAAAAACTTCCTGAAAGGGCCGATTCGATTGCAGACGGCTGATATAAACAGCCTTTATTTCCTTTCCTTTTTTTTTCTTTTTTTTTGCCTCTCAGTCGTTGCCACTATTCATTTCTCCAGCGGCGATAGTGGCTATTTTTTTGTTAAATGGAAAGACTAGACATTTTGATCACATCATTGTAAATGTATAGCCCCGATTGGCCAATACGTGTTTAACATTCCCATACCTGTGACCTAATTGTGCGAAACAGGTGAAATTTCGTGGATAGAAAATGAGCCTCTGGCCAAAAAACACTTTATATGATGGTGATTGGATCCAAGCATGATGACTGGTGGCTCTGACGGAACGTCTAACTCAGCGCTCTCAATATGTCACAGCTGCTAAAACACACATTGAAATGGGTTCGATTATAGTGCTGGTGAACTGTGACGTGAAGCTTTTGGCTCCAGACATCAAGAGCCCTGTGTGTGTGTGTGTGTGTGTGTGTGTGTGTGTTTGTGTGTGTGTGTGTGTGTGTGTGTGTGTGTGTGCGTGTGTGTGCATTTTATCTCTGGCTCCAATCACCATTAAGTATCATCAAGACTTCTCAGAGGGACCTCACAGCAAGAACCATAGAGAAGAGATTCACAAACCTTTCATTCTTGTGCCTCTGGCTGTCTACCACTTTTTAAAAAAAAAAAGCATAAACTTCAAAGCTCACACTTGCCACACAAATCGCACTTCTTGCTCCAACTCTTTCAGAACTTTCGCAGAACACAAGCTCCAAATACTCATCCAGTCCTGTCAAAAATGTGACTGACGTTGTAAAATTATCATCATCATTGTCTGTGTTATTCCCAGCATTATAATATTCTCAAAAGAGATGCATAATCTTTAGCCTTGTGTGCATGTGGGTGTGACATCTATGATTACGGCCTTTCATGCACCTCGAACACAAGTGAGAGACAGAGAGAGAGAGAGAGAAAGAGAAGTCTGAAAGATGAGGAGTAATCATTTTTGGAGTACTGCGTAAGTCAGAGTAAAAAAACTAAAAAACAACAAAAAAAACAATGTAATGGGGAGGAGCTGCAGGGCCACTTGCAGAGAAATGAATGGGAGAAATAGTTACTCAGTATGGCAGCTGTAAAAATGGCAGTCCCGCCTTTATAATAAAAAGAGCCAACCAGCAACAAATAAAACATTTAAGATTGTGCATGCAAATATGGTAAAAAAAAAAAAAAAAAAGAAGAAATAAAAAAAAAAATCAGTTAACCGCAAACCCTGCCCCATTGGAGATTTCATTGGTCAACTCCATCACGCAGCCTCCTGTCAATAAAATACTTTATTTTTCTTTTCTTTCTTTCTTTTTTTTTTTAAATGTCTGCATAGGTTTAATATTTATTTCAGTTTTAGTTTTTATGTATTTTCAGTAACACTTTAGAATACTGTTCCATCGTTAATGAATAACTACACAGGAACAAGTGACTAATGCACTATTAACATTGTAGTAACTACTATTACTTAACAAGAAACTCTAATTAATGATTTAGTAAGTAATAGCGCTCATTTGAAACTGGTAGTTCACTATTAGCGAAATCAATAACTACTATTTTTTTTTCATATATCCTGGAGAACTTCTAAGAACTACTGTATACAGGTTCATAATTAATGTGAATTATGCATAATGAATAATTAATTCTAAAATGAAGATCATGGTAACCCACTAGTAATGACTCGAGTATTACCAAATACTTCTAAATGAACTACTAATTACTTGGATCAGTATTCTAAAGTGAAAATCATCATAACTCCCTAATATTGGCTGACGTCATTGTAAGCTTTTGAAATATATGTAAGGTTTTGGATAGTAATGACTCAAGCGTTACTACATCCTTCTGAAGAAATTACTAATTATTTGGATCAGTATTCTAAAGTGAAGATCACGGTAACCCATTAGTATTGATTTAAGAGTTACCAAATCTAGCTAAATTATTTACTAACCAGAACCTTACAAAAACCTCAAAAGTTTACAATGACTTCAGTAATTACTAGGGCAGCGTTTCCCTAGTAGTGAGAACTGGGATTGGAAACCGCTGTACTAGGGAGTTATCACGATCTTCACTTTAGAATAATGATCCAAAAAATGTGTAATTCCTTTAAAAGGATGTATTAACACCTGAATAATTACTATCCAATACTTAACAAAACCCTCAAAAGCTTACAATGATTTCAGTCATTACTAGGGAGTTATCATGATTTTCATTTTAGAATAATGATCCAAATGACTAGTAATTCCCTCTGAAGAATTTGATAATACTTGAGTCATTATTAGTGTGTTACCATGACCTTCACTTTAGAATTAATTATATATTATGTATTATTATTATTAATTATGAACCTGTAAACAGTAGTTCTTAGTAGTTCTTAGGGAGGTACTGTTTGAAAAAAATAATAGTTATTTGACTAAGCATATTCGACTAAGCACTATTATTTACTAATTAATTAATCAGAGTTTCTTGTTAGATACTAGAGTGCTAATATTGCATTACTCATGTGTTCTTGTGTAGCTATGATGGAACAGTATTCTAAAGTGTTACCATATTTTCAGTTCAGTAATTGTAGTGCTTCAACTTAAACTTATTTTAGTTAGTTGTCAACAACTAAAAGTCAACATTTGTCATTTAGTTTTAGTTTTTCATCTAATATTTACAGTTTATATCAGCATTTCTTTCAATTACCAATCAATCAATCAATCAATCAATCAAAATAAATATATATGTTTTTGTTAACAACAATAACCCTGGTATTGAGTTAAAAATGAGCATGTGTAAGAGAACAGTTACAGTGACTGACCAGTCAGAATTGATGCAATAAAACAATCATGTACTGCGGTATTTAAATGGTGTACCGCAAAGAATACCACTGTGCTTTCATGATGGTCCTACATGTCTCCATTAAAATACAAAACATGATAAAACGGTAATTCTTAATACTTTGTATGCGTATATATGCATCTTTTTTAATATGTGATCCTGGATCACAAAACCAGTCGTAAGGGTCAGTATGAAATTGTTTAAATAAGCTTTTCATTGATGTATGGTTTGTTAGGATAGGGCAACTGTTTGGAAATCTGGACTCTGAGGGTGCAAAAAAAAAAAAAAAAAATCTAAATACTGAGAAAATCGCCTGTAAAAGTTGTCCAAATTAAGTCCTTAGCAATGTATATTACTAATCAAAAATTAAGTTTTGATATATTTATGGTAGAAAATTTACAAAATATCTTCATGGAACATGATCTTTACTTATCCTAATGATTTCTGGCATAAAAGAAAAAATCTATTATTTTGACCCATACATTGTATTGTTGGCTATTGCTAAAAATATACCTGTGTGACTTACGATTGGTTTTGTGGTCCAATGTCACATATATTCATTCACATTTACACAGTGTGTGACAATCCTAAACAACTCACATAACTCCCATTTCTATTGCTATTCATATGAAGAAATCATGTCCTAGAACACTGTGTACAAGTCAACAAGAGAAGGTGAGCTGGCAGATAGAGCGGACCTTTCATAAAACCTGAGCAGGATGCAAAACTCCCTCTTCCATGTTTATAATTCTCTTGGAGTCAGTCTAGACTCCGCTTACCCTTGTCTACATCACTCGCCTTTAGAAAGATCTCGCCGTGCTCCTGCTGTGAGCGTATACCACCTGCTTAATCCCCTCAAGAGACGCTGCTGTGTGCTCTCTCCGTTTCATTTCTTAGCACTAACATTTTTTTTGAGACAGAGAGTTGCTCTGGGAGTTCCTCGCGGCAGCAACAGTATCATTGTTTACTAAATATTGACACTTAGCAAATTAATAATTCACTCTTAATTGACTTCCGCGTGCAATATTCATGAAAGGCACATTTAGAATGCTGAAATGGAGCGATTGACTTTTAGAAATGACAGCGGAGACGGCAGGTCGGACAACTGGAGGGAAAACTTTTCGCCTGTGTGTGTGTTTGTGTGGTTATGTGTCATTTGAGGCTGTCTGTGGCATTTGGAAATGTGACAGAACAGGAACAGATTTTTCAAACAACTTTGTGCTCAAAAAGAGGCAGCGGGAAATGTTTTCGCAGCAGCATTTTGCACTTAAAACTGTTAAATAATAATCATATTTATTTTATTTATATTACAATTGTTAGAACATTCTGAATTACTCATAACACATCTGTGACATATCCTATTGAGTCACACTGTTTATTATAACACACAACAATGATTTATTTGAATAATTTGTCGGGATTAGATGCACCTGAGCATGGCATGATTTACAGTATTATGAAAATAATTAAATGATATAATCCCAAATTAGATCCCTTTCATCTCAATTAAAGTTTTAAAGGTATAGATGAAGATCACATAAAGGATATGCGGTGCGTCTCTGATATTTCTCCTTAAAAAGTCATCATAGTAATCTCATATGTGTCTCCTGTACCATTTAAATGTGTTCCGATACCAGAGTCTGCGATCAGAACTCAGAGATTGCTGTGTGAACTTATATATTCAAAACCAAATAGTCTGAGCAATGTTATGCACATTCCTTTTATAGCATTATTATATGTCATCAACTGACACATTTGTGTCTATTCTTATTAATCTGAGATAGTTCACCCAAAAATGTATTACTTGTTTTTCTCTTCTGTGCTTTTTTTTTCTTCTGTGCAACATAAAATTAGATATATTGAAGAAAGATGATTTACAAACAAGCAAACAAACAAAAACACTTGTTTTGTTCCACAATAAAATAGAAAAAAGAAAGATAATAGCCTAAATGTTTAGACATGAGGTTAAGTCATGACAGAATTTTAATTTTTGGATGAATTATCTCTCAAAATGAAATTCTACATATATATACACACGTCCATTAAATCTTATTAAATGTAATGCGATGACTTGTATAAAAGAGCAAAATCTGAGCAATAAAATGTTATTCTAGATACTTCAAAAAGACATTTTATGTTCCAAAATCTAACGTGCTGCCTTAATGTGCTGTAAACTCATACTTCATGTCAGTAAAATAGTGTTATACAAATAAAAACATTATTTTACCCAATATTTGTGTGTGCTCTGTGTTTTGTTTAGTACTACAAAGTTAGTATAGCAACATGCTAACATCTAACTATTAAAAAACAACTGTGAGTCTTGTCTCCCTTCACTACTGTGAGTTGCTGTCTAAGTAGAGTGTTTCAAATTGGTAATTTAAGCAGTTTCATGATAGTTAGGATGCTGCCTTTGAAGACCGTGAGGTAATCTATGTTTTGGAACAGAGCTAATGTTTTTAGCTGGAGTATTAGTCTTTTTGCTCATGATCTTATTCCTTATTTTCATGAATCACTTGCTTTTTCCACCTACGGTCTCATGCCTTATCCTTCCTCTCTATTTTTCTTCAAGCTCTATCTATCCATCTTTTCTCCGTCCAGTCTGTAGTCTACTCTCGTGATCTACAGACACACACACACACAGGTCTCATTCAGCAGCAGTAAGGTGAGCTGACCCGTTTTATCGAGCGTGCCAGGCCAGCGAGTCACCTTAGCTCTCTCACTCTGTTTCTCTCTTTCTTGATCCCTCATTCCCTTTCTCTCACTCACTCCTGCTCGGAGCACAATAGATCCCCCACAATGCATCGGTTCGGAAGGCCACTTTCACCTCCTCACGTTACCATCCATTCAAAGAGAGAGATACAAATAGATAAGTCCTGAGAATGGAAAAGCCCTGGATATAGAAACGAGTGATGAGTAGTTTAACCGAATACCCAGAGAGAGCGAAAGAGAAGACAGTCGTTGAACACGAGAGGGGGAGAAAGACAGAGAGGAAGAGGGAGAGAAAGGAGCTTCTTCTTCGTCAGTCATCGGCCCTGCTGGAGTTTGTCTCCTCGGCAGCTGGATGGAGACGGACTCTATACAGACGTGTACCGCTGGGAGCCTAGAGAAGCTTTTAGCGGCTCGCTCGCACAAACCTGACTGACATAACAGCAAAAAATGACTGGCAGATACTCTAAACTACCACCACACACACACACACACACACTGCGAAAAGCCCTGCAGAGTGGATTAGGCCCCACAATGGCGCTCTTTATCCCCTCTGGTATGCTTCTGAGGGGAACGACGTCCATTTTCACTTCTTCAAAACAGCATCATCAATCATCGGTGCAAACACACACACACTGGAATGTCTCGTGGGGTTTCATCTGAAGTTAATAGCCGTGTTCATCACACAGATATTACAGGTTAAAATCTCCCTAAACTCAAGACGCGAAACACATGAGATAATAGCCTCATTGTGTCCTACCGCTATTGATGAAACCAGCTCCTTCACTATAATTTGAGAAAACATGCAAAGAAACACAAAGGATTCATAGATGGCAGAGACGAGACCCCAAACGTGGACTGTAATCAGCATCGATCGGCTGTGTTTTATGAAGAGACCATATGTCAACCGCCCTAGTTTCCCAACATTAGAGGAGCTCTAACTGAGTTTAGGGAGATTTTTACTGCCTGATTATGGAGATTATTAAGTCAGGCGCCCGAGTTAGTTTCATGTGCTCCATCATATCACATACAGAAAAAAAACAACATGAGGATAAAAGTAACAGTGTAAAGCTCGCATTAAAACTATGGACAAATAAGTGAAACAATGTCACACATGTATTTTATTTACAGTTTAGTTTCAAAGTATTTTGTTTGTTAGTTTTCTTTTCCCAAGGCTGCATTTATTTTGATCAAAAATACAGTTAAAACTGTAATTTTCTGCAATTTAACTTACAATTAATATATATATATATATATATATATATATATATATATATAGTGCTGGGCGGTATGACCAAAAAAAAATATATCATGGTACTTTTCAAAATTATACCGGTATATGACGGTATTATTATTTTTTTTTTTCATGCATGATCGGGTGTTAACCATATTTTCTACTGATTGAGAGAGGAAATACTGCAGTAGACTTTTGTCATTTTAACTGAACTTAGGACAGGTGGTGGTGCTTAAGATATTGTTTGTCACTTAGTGTTTCTATAAAAAAAAGGGGGGAAAAAAACTAAAAATAATACTGATAAGTTAACAATGCTCCTATGAATTCTACTACTAATAACAATATATACAGCACTGAGGATTAATGAGCTGCTGTGTTCATGAATATTAATCAAGTTGTCTGCTTTCGCTCAAACTGATTTGCTGAAATCAAAACAGAGACCATAATAGGTGAGTGCCAGCCAATGAGATTGTCGTTTTTGCATTAGTTCCGCCCACTACCAGAGAACTCGGCAGTTCTTAAAAGCTGAAGAATTCCAAAGGAACTCCGTTATTTTGACAGGAAAATGCAAAAAATAATATTGTTTACATGTAGCGTGTAAACTCTGCGAGAGAGAGAGAGACCCCTATATATATATATATATATATATATATATATATATATATATATACTGTAATAGTTTTTTTTCTTTTCTTTTATTGTAATACATTATGAAGTTAAAGAGTATCTCATAATAAATGTAAAATACACATAATCCATAGAAATGCACACAAAATCCCTGTCCCAAACACATAAATCAAATCTATCAGTTAATTTTTTTTTTTTTTTTTTTTTTTTTTTTTGTGCAACACAATCTATTTTGGTCTCCCACTGTGAAGTTATTTCCCTACCAGTAAATATAAATGCATAATGATATGATAGTGTGACTTTAAAGGGTGCTAAAAAGAACATTCTTATGTGTATTTGGTGTAATGCAATGTGTTTAAGTGGTTTAAAGTAAAAAAAAAAAAAAAAAAAAAAAAACATTATTTTCCACATATTTTACATTATTTTATCTCCTCTAAGCCCCGCCTTTCTGAAACGGGTCGATTTTTACAAAGCTCATCGGTGTGAAACAGCGAGGTGTGCTCTGATTGGCAGAATACCTCAAGCGTGTGATGGAAATGTTATGCCCCTTACCATAATATGATGCTGCTTCCCCACGACGACACAAAAACATTAAAAGCCATTTCAAACGAGGCATTTGTTGCATCCAGTGGGGACATAATTACGGATTATAATGACTTATACTGTCTTATATATGTGTCGTGTTGCATCGCGCCGCGTAAACATAACACCATGTCTGCATTTGTGATCAGAGAAACACAAACAACAAGCACTACTTACACTCGCGTTTGAATAGGAAGTAGCAGATTTTTTAAATAATAAAGCGTAACGTTACTTACAGGCTGTGAGTCAGAAGCGCCAGACTGTCCTTGTAAGGTTGGAACTGCCCCACTTTTGAATAAAAGTCTTTCTACATGTAACAGCCGTGGTGTCCAGCAAGCCAGTAAACCTCACTCCCCTGATCTAGTGACTCTTAGCTCCCGTCTCCCGCGCGCTTAGACCGCGGTTCGAATCTCACTCGGAGTGGGGTGAATTGGACCGGTTACACACAACCGGCCTTGTACTCTCCCATGTTCAGAAAACAATCCTCCGTGAAGTGTGCAGCACAAACTCCAATATTTGTGTTGTACTGCTCTGGGACAGTGGTGTAAATAAAACTCAGCCACAGATTTCTTATGTCCTCTTTACTCGCATCCAAACACACAGCACCTCTCCCCATCATGGCACCAGCAGAAGCAACAACATAGAGCGAGAAAGTTACGCCTTCTTTCTTTGCGTATACATTTGGGCAGTGTTATGCAAATCTTCCCACATCATGACATAGAGATGTGGGGGCGTGTTAGAACGAACTGTTTTAGGTAGGTGTGGCTGACTCTTAACTTTAATAAAGAATATCTCTTTGGATTTGAGACTTTGGTCTTTGCAACTTTACAGATCTTCTTTATGCACCAAGAGCTTGTAACACTCCAAAAAGAAAGGAAAAATTGAAATCTCATCATATGATCCCCTTTAAGAAAGAAGAACCACTGTACAGTAAAATGAAATTGTACCAAACACAGAACAGAAGTTACCTTATCTACCCCTAAAGGCTTAGTAACTTTAGAGGATATTGTCTCAGTGACAAGCTGCTGAAGCCCCAAAGGAACTTTTTTTTTTTCCTTCAGAAACTATATGGCCACAGGGGAACTCAGTTACCCAGCATCTGTTAAGAACATCCAAATTTAGCATCGGTGCATTCTACATAATCATCAAGTGTTAACTATTTCACTATTGAAGACTGGAAGGTCTCTCAAACAGACACGGTTGTCTCCTTGAGGATACAGACTGAAGGGAGCAGATGTGTGTGATTAATGAAGTGACTGAGGGCTGTGAGAGAGAAACAGCAAACGTGTTCAACATTATCAAGCACAGATGAACTTACTGACTAGCACACAATTGTACCAGTGAGCCATGAGGGTATAGCAGACCCTAAATATAAACCCAGAGTTTTGGGTTAAATTCTTGTAGACCCTCAGCATGAGGTTGTCAAGGGCCTGACGGGCATCTTTGAGCCATATGGAGCCAAGAAAACAACGGCAAACCACGGCCTGATGGAAACGTGAAGGGGATCGAAGCCAGTGCTGCGCTCTCCACCCTTCACCTCCAAAGAGACACAGGTCGGACCCTCGAACCATCAGCTGAAGGTCCGGATGCAATCACTCATGGCAACTGTCACCATACCGACAGCAGGGGTCCTGTTTTCTCATTGGCTGAAAGGGAAGTCTGTCTCTCACGGACTGTCCATCTGTCCATCAAAGTAGCCCGAGGCGCTGGGAGACACTGTGGCCTTTCTCACTTGCAGACACACACAGAGAGAAAGACAGACAGTGAGAGAGAGAGATAAAAACAGGGATCCTTAATCACACAAAGTGTTTCTGTATAAGTAATAAAGGCAGCATGTGTTAGAAGCAGGCATCCATACACATATACACTTACACCACTGACAAGTGTAATTGGAGCCTCAACAGAACTGCTGTAGTTTAACTGGATGAATCTTTAAGACAGACTGTGTGACTCTGTCTCTCTCAACAGGTGGGGAGAGGAAAACTAGGAGCTTTGCATTTTAAGGAAATGCTGCATTAATCAAATTTATGTATATATAAAAAAATAAAAATAAATAAATAAATAAAAACCATTAGGGAACCAATTTTAGACTCCATTTATTTCTCTCTAAGGCTGCACTGACTGCATTTAAGTGACCATAAGTGAATCATAAAAACCTACAACACAATAAATACAGACTTAAAATACAGTTATGAGCCACAAGAGTTAAAACGAAGCAACGTCACACAAAAAAATTGCATTCACTAATAAAATAAATAAATAAATAATAATAATAATAATAATAATAATAATAATAATAATAATGATAATAATAATAATAATAATAATAATAATAAGCAGAATTCTTGTACAAATTAATATAGTTTATTAGACTTGCCTCTTTAATATAGAACTGAACTAACGTGGGGTCATAGGTGTGTCGCATATTTTACAGCTTCAAACACTGCTCAAAAGAGAAAACTACATGAAAACACATTTCTACATAGTCTTTATATTAACTAAATTGTAATTATATCTCTCAATTTAATTATTTTACATACAACCATACATACAGTGAGAATGTATTTCAATGAGATGTGACCCCTAAAATGAAATTTGTTTTCATAATCTAATGTAGTTAGGTTGATTCATTCATATTAAATAATAGATCTGACTTTGAGTTAATTTAGATGATACGTCTTAGGCTACTTGACGAACATGAAATAAAATAAAGAAAAAAATGCAGATATAAATGTGAAAGGAGAAGATTCTGAGGGTAGCTAAGAAGATTGAGGTGAGGTAAATAACTGGTGATTATGGTTGTAAATCAGTTACCATGGTTACTTTTTTGCAGATGGTGTGTCAATCTAGGAGATTCAGACCATCTGTTTGTGTAAACAACCCTTAGAAATGGCCAAAATTCAGCCACGACAGGGTTTCAAGTTAGTTATACAAATACACACACTTGAAAGTGTTAGTTAACACTGCTATTCATGTCAGCATCACAATTTCTATTGCCAGTGTATTCAAACACGTGAAGGACATGGGGAAGAAACAGTGTGCATCTCTGAATTTGGAGGAGACACTATAAAAATACAACTGCACATTCGACTTCAATTAAGGGTTTGATGTTAAACAATGACAATAGCAATAATTCATGCATGGAGACACTGTCTCTGTCTGTGTGTGTGTGTGTGTGTGTGTGTGTGTGTGTGTGTGCGTGTGTGTGTGTGTGTGTGTGTGCGTGTGTGTGTGTGTGTGTGTGTGTGTGTGTGTGTCCACCCGTGCCAAAGAGTCAGATGGGCCACAGAATGTTGTGAATAAATCATGAGATTTGTGATGTTCCAAGTAGAGCATTTTATTCTGTGACAAGCAGAAACCAACAGCACTGATGTCTCACTGTGTGTGTGTCTCATCTGACTCCAGCATGTTTTCATCAGTGGTACAGGGTCATCAGATGCTTCAGAAGTCAATGAGTCAGGGAACATGAGTTGCAGGAAAAAAAAATACCTGACACATTCATATGACAACGAGACAGAGACAGATCATTTGATTACTAAAAGAGTCTGTTTTTGTCCATAAAACACAAGTCTTTGGGGTTCAGTGTTGTTTTGGACCCCACTGACTTTCACTGTATGGATGAAAATAGAACAGAGAAAGCCATACAGGTTTGGAATAACGAACATATTTTTATTTTTTTATTTTTATTTATTTATTTATTTTTTATCTGTCCTCTGGGAAACCAAGCCTGTTTACAAGCTACCAGGCTAATGAGTGAGGAGCTCTAGTCAATGAATATTCTCTTTTTACAAGTCATTCCACTTTTCCCATTTCTGTACAAACTTTCCAAAAGGACTGCTATGTAATTATTTGAATGAGCTACCAAACTGATGCAGCCATTCTTTTATCATCAAAGTTGGAATTACCTGCACTGCACCTAACTTCATGTGGAAAATTATATATATATATATATATATTGGGCAGTCATAACATATAGTAAGTGGACCTGAATTAAAAGATGCAAAACACTCAATATAAAAAGTCTGGCTATTTGAGACTAGTCCAAAGCAATGTACTAGCATATTTATACAATGCATTGAAACTATATCCATACATTTGAGTATGTATAGTATGAAATAATGCCAACACTGGGACTAGGGTTGCCAACTTCAGAAATGAAAAATACGGGACAATCGCATATATACAGTATATATATATATATATATATATATATATATATATATATATATATATATATATATATATATATATATATACACACACACACTGTTGTTTGTATTTGCCTAAACTGATTTACTGAAGTCAAAACACGGACGGAATTGGCGTTAGCGCAAGCACCGCTTTCTGTGAGGCGGGAACGATCAGCCATCAGAGGATTACGCAGCCTTCCTCGAATAGTTATGTTTATGATTTCTGATTTACTTAACTTATAGCCTACTGTGTGAGAGTGGCTGTGACTGGATGATGACAGGTGTCGTTGGTGATCATTCTCAACTGATCAGCATTCAGTACTGCTGCTGTTGTATCAGTCAGTGGTTAGCAGTCAAGAAATGGGACAAGGGAGATCACATACGGGACACAAAAATTAAGCCCAATATATGGGACGTCCCGGCTAATACGGGACGGTTGGCAACCATAATTGGGACATACTACACTATCATACAACTGCATCTTGAAACCAGACTACACTGAATGTCTCCTATTGTTACTGTTAGCATGCAAAGCATGCTAATAAACATTAGCATAAAGCTAAATTTGTTATCTTTAAAAAATATAGTTTTAATTTTAGGTTCATTTACAAACAGATGTGGCAACTGTGTTTCTCAAACTTCTCCAGAAACAACAGCGTATCTGTAGCACAAGGGGCTGTAAACAATATTAGCATAAAAGAATGCAAAGACAATTTGAACATCTACCTGCAAAAGATCAAAATAATGATCTTTTGGAAATACTGCTTCTAGAGTACAAACCTCACTATTTAAAAAAATATATTAGATAACATAGAGTCTTGCTAGCTGTAATGCTATCAGTGCTAATCTTCTCCCAACAGGTAGGCTACTGGGATTGGTGAAGATGTAGCCACACAAAACTCTGTTTGATTGAATAAAAACTGTTGTATGTCTAGCAAATCACATTTATCCAGCATCCACCTGTAATGGCTTTACTGTTACTGTGCCGGTAAATATGTTAAAGTGCTCTCCAAAATAGACCTACTGCTACAAAAAGCAGCTAATTTATTAAACCAATGAAGCATGTTAGCAGAATAATTGTACATAAGTGCATGTGTGAATGCTGTCAAAGCTTTTATGGCATCAGATAAGCAGTGCATGGCATCACCAATAGCACATTAACTTTGCTTTCGCTGCTGTCATTAATATCCAGTGAATGTGTGCATGTATGTGTGAAAGAGAGAGAAAGACATATAGAAAGAAAGACAAAATCATGAGAGTAAACAACAACATAGTGTGGCCTTTGAATTTACATGCCACATGCTGCATTGCATATATTGCATACACACACATGCATATACACTCACTGGCCACTTTATTAGAGACTTTTCCCAGCCTTTAATGCAGCCAGTTCCAATTGTTGCTTGTTTTGGGGAGTTTTCTGCGTTTACTCTCCTCTTCAGCTGGTGAAATTCATGTTCAATCGGATTTAAATCTGGAGATTGACTCGGGCAATCTAAGACTTTCCATTTCTTTGGCCTTATAAATTCCTTGACTGAACTGGCAGGGTGTTTTGGGTCATTTCCTGATGCAATATGAATCACTTCCCAATGAACCTGGTGGCATTTTCTTGAATATTGGTAGGCAAGATGGTTTTGTACCCATCCAAACTCATTCTGCTACTGTCATCATACATTAAGTCATCAGTAAAGTTGAGAGGGCCTGTTCCAGAGACAGCCATACATGCCCATGACATGACACCACCTCCACCATGCTTTACAGATGAGGCTGTATGCTTGGGATCTTTTGCAGTTCCCTTTTTTTTCTCCACATTTTTGCTTTCACATCACTTAGATAAAGGTTCATCTTTGTCTCATCGGTCCATAAACACAGTTCCAAAACTCTTCTGGCTCACCTTTGTGCTTTTTTGCAAACTCTAATCTTGCCTTTCTTCTCAGAGCATCACCCCAGTTTTCTGGAAGTTGTTGGTGATTTTACAGACACGTCTTTTAGGGTTCATTTTCACAGATTTTATGATTTTTTTATGATTTTGATGGTAGTTGTTGGTTGCTGGTGTCACTGGTGGTTTCCAAGCTCTTGATTTCTCCATGCCCTTTGTTTTTGCTATAGCTTTAATTGACTTCCTCTTTTCTTTTAGCATCCAAATTGCTTGCTTTTATCTCAAAGTCAGTTCCCTCATCTTCATCCTGGTTTGTGTGTGTCATCATCGAATGGAAGATTCAGAATGCAGAAGTAATGGATATAACTGATACGACACATTCCCTGCTTTTAATATCTGAAGAATGAATGCAACAGGACACAGCTGATCACTTAGAAAGACCTGTGAGGCAACTGTTCCAATACTTATGCTCACATCAGAGAGGGGGATGAAACTCTAAAAGTGCTGAACTTCTTAGTTGCTAAAACATCTATGTGTTTAATCACCCAATAAAAAAATGTGACATTCTGTAGTTTTGTCTCATATTCATCTTTTAATCATATTTGTAAATGTCTTGACTCCACAGCCAACAGAGCAATTTTGTCTTTACTGTTCCAATACTTTTTTGGAGGGCACTGTATATATATATATATATGTGTGTGTATACACACACACACACACACACACACACACACACATATATATATATATATATATATATATATATATATACACACACTGTATACACACACACACACACACACACACATATACTGTGTTTCCCACAGACTTACACTCTATTTGTAGCGGCATATATATGCAAATTCATTCTCTGCCAGCAGGAGGCGCTTAGAGCAGGAGAAATAGAGATTTCCCCGGTAACAGCTGTACACAAAGCAGCGCTCCGCTCATAAATGCTGCTT
This sequence comes from Spinibarbus caldwelli, assembly GCA_039654775.1. NCBI lineage: Eukaryota > Metazoa > Chordata > Actinopteri > Cypriniformes > Cyprinidae > Spinibarbus > Spinibarbus caldwelli. Next base: position 19,101,350 of record CM077233.1, on the reverse strand, counting down.
TATCAGACATTACATGCAAGATGAATTGAAAATGACATCCAAAATTTTCTGAAGACAGTCGGTTCCCTTCAGAAATACAGTGATATAAAAACAGCAGGTTTCGATTTTGAAACGTGCAGTGCTCATGTTTATTCAACGAAGTCAAAGCCTTTTGGAAAATCTATTTGTGGCGGGCGGAAATTTGATATTGTGGCGGGCCGCCCCAAATAATTCAACGTATGGGAAACACATCAATTCAAGCACTTTAACTGGTGTGAGCAATTAATGTAGTTGGTTCTCATCTTTTCATGTGCAGATACAGCAGTTAAATATATGAAACAAACATCCCTCACTAGTACCGCTAACGCGGGGTTGACAAAGGTCATTGTAATTTGCAGAAGCTGTGTAATTAGCTGGCAGGTAAGCTCCATTTCGATCACATCCTCTGGGAACACGCTAATGTAGCACGCCACCAACTGCCACGTACAGATAGTAGAGCGTGATTAAACTCTCAAACCATGCCACGTTATATTCTCTGGAGATATTTCTGATCCACGGCCTCCAGTTATGTCCTCAAAATACAGTTAAAACAGAGCGAATGGAATGGAATGGACAGAAAGAGAGAGTGGCAGAGAGAGTGAGGAGAAACACGAAAAAGAAATGGAAAATCGGGAAGATTGACAGGAGATTAAAACAAAGTAATTTATACAACTATGTGAGAAAAAAAAACAGACAAAAATGCCTGAACACAAACAAAGCAATGTAAGAGAAAGGAAGAAACACACACACAAAAAAAAGGCTTAAAGGGATAGTTCAGCCAAAAATGAAAATTATTGTCATTAATTACAAACCCGTAAGACCTTCGTTCATCTTTGGAACACAAATTAAGATATTTTTTAGATTAAATTCGAGAGCTTTCTGACCCTGCAGAGACAGCAACTCAATGCGTATTCTTGTAGCTTCATAAAACTACAGTTGAACCACTGATGGACTAACAATGTCCTTACTACATTTCTGAGCCTTGAACATGCCAGTTGCATTGCTGTCTATGCAGGGTCAGAAAGCTCGGGGCTTTCAAAAAAAAAAAAAAATCTTCATTTGTGTTCTGAAGATAAACTAAGGTCTTACAATTTGGAACGACATGAGGATGAGTAATTAATGGCAGAATTGTCATTTTTGGGTGAACTATCCCTTTAAGAAGTCAAGGTTTGGCTAGTTAGCATGGCCAGTGGAAGATGCCACAACTACATACCATGGGAGCAAAAGCATGTTTCTCCATTGACAGTCATTCATTGCATGCATTTGGCAGGTGCTTTTATCCAAAGGGACTTATAGTGCACTCAGTTTATACATGTTACCAGTAAATGTGTTCTCTGGGATTTGAAGCCATGACCTTGGCATTGTTAGTACTATGCTCAACCAGTTGTGCTACTAGAAAACTACAGGAACACTATGTTATTATGAGAATAAATTCAAAAGTAACCATGTGTTCTGACATACATTTAATTGAAAACAACATATATAGCACTAATATTTCATCCCAGTATCGTAGATAGTTTATCAGTGCCCAATTTATTTGTTGAAGACTCTTAAAGGCATGAAATTGACTTTTTATTTTTCTTTGTTGGAGTCTTTGATGTCACAGCTCACATCATGCACTATAGGGTTGATTAGTTTCAAAACTAAGAACTGAGCTCCCATTAGCAAAACTGAGCGTACTTCCAGGGGGCCAAGTGCCATTGAGATAAATAGGAATGCTACCAGATAGCTTTCTCCAGGTATTATGGACCTCCTTGGGGGGTCCGTCACTGATTGGTCTATTATGATGTGAAACATTTTTAGAGGCTAGGACTTGCTCTCTCACCAGCAGAGGTCAAAGGTCAAATCAGTTGGCTGTAGAGCTACCCCCGAAGTCACAGAGCATGCCTCAGGTCATTTAACCAAACACAACCACATGACTAAACAAGTAAAAGACTGCTATAACATATTATTGCACTAATCTGAATGTGTAAATTTCACATATAACAACTTGTTTAGATCCATGGCTACCATGGCTTTTTGAACATGGTATTAGACATGACCTTGACGTTCTGGAGTATGCACCAAGCTAGTACCATTGTATTCTCTAAATAAGTTTTTGGTCAGCAGGCAACTAAAATGGATTTACTATAGAAATTATTCAGTATAATGACATATTTTTGTTATTTTTTCCCCTCTAATCAATGTTGTAATTAAGCCAATGTAAAACTAAAACTAAAACTATTAAAATTGTTTTGTTAAGCTGAAATAAAATGAAATATAAATATTAAATGTAAAATGTAAATTTAAAAAATGTAAGGTAAAAGCCTCAATAAAATTAAAATTAAATTTAAAATAAAAATAAAATAAAATAAAATAAAATAAAAGCTACTTCAAAATGTTAATAAACAATATATATATATATATATATTGTATTTATAATACTAAAATAACGGCAATTTATGTATTTTTAAATACATTAAAATGCAATTTGTGCATACACAAAGACTTATACCCAATGTTACCTATAATCAGCATGTTGTTACTTTTAATTAAAAATGTGTATATATATATATATATATATATATATATATATATATATATATATATGTATTTTTAATAAGAGCATAAAGATTGGTCAAAATTGTGTCACCATGTATGAGAACTGACCACACAGTCTGTCTGCCCCATCCCGGGTGGGCAACAGCTGCCAATCATCCTCTATCCCCATCACAAAACCGCCCTGTGAAGAGCAGCTGAGAAAAAACGTGACAGAGCAATAAAGAGAAGGCAATCTTAATCCCTTCATCTCATCGTGATGTGGCGCGACCTTGTCCTACAAATAGATTTGATGATAGGGGCTTTCCATAACAACCTGAAATACAGGCCCCCTTATATCAGCTGGTGTTGAAAAGCCAAAGTCTGGGAGACCATCGGAGCTTAAACTAACGCTCCTAGCGCCTGTGCTAATATAATTACAGCTAGTCCAGACGGGGCACACGGGTCAGCCCGCTAACCCAAGGAACGGCTCTGATCCTGGGCTAAGTGGGGTCTTCTTCCCCCTTTGAGTTCTTATGTAGGCCATCACTTCTCAATTTAAGCCTGGGCCTTAATGACCTTCGCAACGAAAAGTGTAATGAGAGATATTATGTGCTTTAGGAAGCCGAAATATGAACCAGCCATGGGACTCTCTGCCAGACTGACCTCTGAACCACTGGGATTATTCCCGTGAGGGTTCGGGGGAGCACGGGGAGATGGAAAGCGTGGAACAGCGTCTGTGTGGCATAGGGTGACGGGTACTAAGCAGCAAAAGAAGAATTGAAACAAATACTGTACAAAGGAAACATTTGTAAAGTTGAAAAAACAATAAGAACATTAGTGATGTTTGTCTACAGCAATCTGTTTAAACCAGCAGTCAGACGAAAACAAAACATTTCCTTTGCTACGTGCCACAGAAGCAGTGAATCCGAAACTAAGAACACACATTAGCACTCAAACC